>CM050163.1:28450836-28465836 GCA_027410445.1 Discoglossus pictus | reverse complement strand
CAATTGAGTTGTGAAGTTTATAGGTCACATTAAAAGTGGAAAAAGTTCTGAAATTATTTATCTTTGTCTCATTTTTTTACAGCACAGAAACCTGACATTTTAACAGGGGTGTGTAGACTTTTTATATCCACTATATATATATATATATATATATATATATATATATATATATATATATACATTTATGATTTGAGCTATAGATGTGGTAGAGAATAAGCTGCAGGTCGGATGTAGAGGCACACAAAATGCAGCATAAAACCTAATACTCCCATGTTGTGAATTCATTCCTATGTTATCCTCTTGTGCATATGTACAGTACTAAAATCTTGCATCTCAAAGAGTTATCCAAACCCACACTTTAGTATATATTGCTTCTTGTTTTAGTATTTTTGCCTAAAAAACAAGCAATTTGAAGACTAGTAAAATCATATTTTATCATGCACATCAGGCTCGTGTACATAGTGTTTGAGGAGACGTTGCCAAAAGATCCTAAGTGCCTGACCGCAGAATGAAATAATATGTCCAGATGGGGGATGTGGATCTGACTCTACTATAATATATATATATATTTTTTCATAAATAAAGTCTTGATACACAAATCTACAGATATCATATACTATATTTGTGGGTCTGAAGGTTTAAGGAAAAGATATATTTTATTCTTTGGAAGAGGGAACAGGGGACAAAAATATGATTTTATATTATTTATATCATATCCTGTAGCTTTAGTGAATATTTTCACTAACAATTTAATGGCTAATACAATGTAGAGATAATTTACAATACTCTAAGATGAAACCAACTACTTGTTATTTGGGTTGACAAAGTTCCTTTAAAGCTAATGCAGCCCAGGATGTCTAAGGTGTGATGGTGGTGAGCTCTTTTTTCCCTTTTTTCCAGCAATAAAGGGCCGGTAACATCTGTTATTCGGAGCGCAGTATCCAGGATACATTCATTAGGAGTGACAGATGCCACTCGGTCCTACGAGAGGTACCAATTTGCAGGCATCGCTTTGAAGTGATCTGCACATGAAAACTATCTGATTATCACACACGTGTTTTATACGTGTATTAAATTGTGTGAGGTTTCAAGGAATGGTGGGAATTAAAGAAACAGCCAGCCGTACGGTTATATACATACAAAAAGGATTAAGAAATGTAAGTCCCATATGGAGAAGTAACTGTTGTGTTAACTCTTTGTGCTAAGCATTTTTTAAAGGGGTACATCAGAGGTTCCAAATATGGTCACTTTAAATATGTAAGTAATTGCAGGTTTAAATGGATATGGACATTTCTGGATTTTACTAGGTATATAATATCCCTGTGTATCTATTTACTTTTATGTACTTTATTTTATTAAGAATTATTTATAAGCTATGTTTTCACTGCCTAATATCAAACAAATAGTCCCTGTATGGGTCTGCCCACTGCAGCATATACAGACACAGACTCAGATGTGCAGTGTAGAGTCCAAACCTATCAGGAACCATGTCTCAGCAGATTGTTGCAGAATATTGCTCTGATTGGTTAGTATGAGACATTGCACAGCAAGTACTACAGAGGCTGTATCTTCGTGAGCGGCAGAGGGCAGACCCATATATGGACTATTTGTCTTTAGGTAGTAAAAATGGAGCGAGTTAAGGAGTTCCAAAGAATAGGGGAAGCACAATAAAAGTCTTGAAGGGGGGAATGAGAGTAGGTGATAAGAGAGAAGGAAAGAAGAAGGTAATTAGCAGAACAGAGAGGGAAGGTGGGGGAGTATTTTAAGAAGAGAGAGATATATAAGGGGTGCACTGTTATTGAGGGCTCTGTTAGGGTCATCATTTTAAATTGTATTCCCAAGATTATGGGAAGCCAGTGGAGTGACTGATAGAGAGGTGCTGCAAACACTGAGCGTTGAGCATGATGGATGAGTCTAGTGGAAGCGTTCATTATGGATTAGAGTGGTGAGAAGCGGGTAATGGAGAGGCCAGCAAGGAGTGATTTGCGGTAATAAAGGCAAGAAATGATGGGGGAATGTATTCACATTTTAGCTGTATCTTGTGTTAGTGAAATACGGAGCTCAGTTTTTGAGTTTAAAATGGTGGGTAGACATCTAGGAGGATATGCTAGAGAGGCAGTTGGAAACTCATGCTAGAATACAGGGGGGTAGATCTGGTGTTGAGAAGTAAATTTGAGTGTCATCTGCATGGAGATATTGAAATCCAAAAGATTTTATTAGGATGAGTGAGGAAGTATAGATGGAGAAGAGGAGGGGGCCTAGGACTAAACCTTGGGGTACGCCAACAGACAGAAGGCGAGGCAAAGAAGTGGTGCCAGAAAAGGAGACACTACATGTTTGACCTTGTAGGTATAATGTGAGCCATGAAAAAGCAGACTCACGGATACCAAGAGTGTGGAGAATTTGGAATAGAGGAGGGTGGTCAACTATGTCAAAGGCAGACAGATCTAGGAGAATTACAATAGAGAAATGATCCTTTGACTTTGGCAGTAAGCAAGTCATTAGTGACTTTTGTAAGAGCTGTCTCTTTGGAGTGATGGAGCCGAAAACCAGATTGGAAGGTATCAAGAAGAGAATTGGAGGAAATAAATTGGGTAAGGCTATTATAGACGACCCGCTCGGGCAGTTTTAAAGCCAGTGGAAGTATTGATATTGGGTGATTAATAGATGCATTGGCTGGATCAGATGAGCTGTTTTTTTTTTTTTTTAAATTGGTGTAATTATAGCATGTTTTAGAGATGATTGAAACTTTCCAGTGTTTCGGGAAAGGTTGAATATATGTGTGAGAGAGCAGGGGAGGGCGTAACTGTAATGGAATAGGATCCGGTGGACAGGTTGTAAGGTGAGAGGTTGATAGTGAACTGGAGACTAGATTAAAGGAGTCCGTAATGGACCTGGTTTGGGGAAGGGTGAAGAATGGGTGTTGTTGTTTAGTTGAGAGGAGGAAGTGTGTGAGCTGCGTTGAGCAGAGAGTTTGTTTCAAATGTTTTCAATCTTATCTTTAAAGTGATTGGCAAAGTCAGCAGTTGCAAGACTATAGGCGGCTGGAGGTGCAGGAGGGTGCTGAATGTGGCAAAAAAACTTTTAGCATGGGAGGTCAGATTCGTTATTAATGATGAGAAATATTCCTGTTTGGCAAGGTTGAGGGCAGAGAAGTAGGACCACAATATAAATTGTAATGGATAAAGTCTGCTGAAGTCCGAGATTTCCTCCATAAACGTTTAGCAGTGAAGGCGCACCGCTGGATGTAGTGAGTTTTTTTAGTATGCTGTTTGTGGATGTGAGTGAGGCCATTTACAAGAGGTTATGGGGCAAGAGTGTCAATGGTGGAAGAAAGATTTGAGTTGTAATGTGAGGTGGCAGTTTCAGGGCAGGTGGGGTTGGTGATGGGGCTGAGAAGTGGTTGTAGCACAATGGAGAGCTGTTTTGGGTCAAGTGCTTGCAGATTTCTGCTGGTAATAGTAGCCAGGGTTGAGGAAAGATAGCAAGAGCAAGATGTGGTTAGGTTGAAGGTTAAGAGGAGGGGGTCAGATAGAGGAAGCGGACAGATGACTAGGTTGGAGGTGGTGCAGAGATGAAAATAAGGTCAAGGGTGTGTCAAGCATGGATAGTTAAAGAACTGTCCATTGTAAGAGGCTGAGGGATTGTGTGAGTGAAAGTAGTTTAGCTGCACCTAGGGAGGTGGGAGTGTCAATAACAATGTTGAAATCGTCAAGAACCAGTGAAGACATGTTGGAGGAGAGAAACTGACAGAGCCAGGTGGCAAAATGATCCAGAAATAGAGAGGGTGGTCCAGGTGGGCGATAGATCACAGCAAAACGAAGAGATATAGGTGAGAAGAGGTGAATAGTGTGAACATCAAAAGATGAGAATTGGATGGAAGAAAGAGGGGGTATGGAATGAAGAGTGCAATAAGAGGAAAGTAGTAGGCCCACACCATCATGTTGTTTGTTCCGAGGTTGAATTGTATGACTAAAGTGTAAGCCACCATGTGAGAGTGCTGCAGGAGAGGCAGTGTCTGATGAAGAGAGCCAGGTTTTAGTGATAGCCAGTAGATTGAGAGAGTTGGAAATAAATAGGTCATGAGTGAAAGTAAGTTTATTACATATAGACCTTGAATTCCAGAGGGCACATGAGACATGCAAGGTGGATGTTTGTGACAGGAGTTTTAAATTGTGGAGGTTTTGTGTGTTTGCTACCCTTGGAGTAGCATGGCTATTAACAGGAAGAAATGAGTGAGGGGCCTGGGTTAGGAGATATATCTCCTGCAGCTAGCAGAAGAAGAAGAGAGTGTAAGGCGAGATGGGAGTGGGACTTACAGTGTTTTTGTTTATGAGCATTGGGAAAGGGGGGTGACAGTGAGAGGAGGAAGGAGAGTAGCTCATGGGAGAATAAAAGAGGAGAAGAGGGAAAGAGAAATGGTTAAGTTGGAAACATAGTGTGGAGAAGTTGTGGAGAAGAGCCTGAGAAAAAGGCAGGAGGTTACAAGGAAGAAGAAAGCATTGGGAAACATTATGAGACAGTGTGTAATGTAAGGGGAATAATTAGGTTGCAAATTGATCAGGTGGTAAAAGTCAATAAATTAAACAGGGGTGGGTGGGAGAGGGGCTGAGAGGGATTGCTTCTGTAGCAAGGCATATATATATATATATATATATATATATATATATATACATACATATATATATATATATATATACTGTATAGTGAATTTATATTGTTCATATAATATCAACTGGAAAATGGAGCCACACAATAAATAATTGCTTATAAAAATTTTAAATGTAAAGTTTGTGTTAGTTTTCTGCCTAAAAACTATTTTTCCTAGGAAAGAGAATTCAAACAAAATGTACATATTAACAATAATAAAAGCATACATACATGTAGGCTGTATCGAGAGGATGATATGTTAATTATGGCTGAGCTGGTCATACCGTCTGCAGGCTACAAATCAAAATGACGGGTTAGTTAAGCACAATACAGTAAATATGGTCATAGACAACAGCATTAGGTGAACAGAAAAGCATATTAATCTCACAAATGAAATAGATTTTTTTTTATTAGGATTCTGTAATTAGTCATTTTTAATGTGTAGGAACAGATAATATTAATAACAAATATAAGAATGAAAACATGTTAAAACATTTGTAAACTGGATATACAGGAAACAAGGGGAACATTTACTTTTATGTATTTTATTTAATTAAAGAGTGCTTATAAGCTCTGTTTTACTGCCTAAAATCAAACAAACAGTCCCTGTATGGGTCTGCCCACTGGAGCATATGCAGACACAGACTGTGTAGGACTGGATGAGCTGTGTCTTATACTAACCAATTAGTGACCATCAGTCCCATTGTACACCATGCTGCTGAGACGTGGTCCCTTATAGTAACATTTTTGAAAATACTTCCTGTATAGTCAGTTTAGAACAAGCAACAAAATATTCTAAGAAAAAACTTAAACTACTGAAATTTGGGATTACTTTTATCAGTTCTAAATAAAAAGAATATTGCAGGGTCCCTTTAAAACAGCGGTTCTCAACCTTTCTAGAGCCGCGACCTTTTGATAAAAGTTGTGGCGACCCCTAACAGTACAATTACAGTTAAATTAGATGCAATTACAATTTCTGATGGCTTTAGGTGACCCCTGGCAAATCATCATTCGACCCCTGAAGGGGTCACGACCCACAGGTAGAGAGCCAGTGCTTTAAAGGGACAACTTAGAATTTCCCAGGATTGGGAAAAACAACAGTTTTTCATGGTATTTAATAGTAAACAAAAAAACAATAACTTTATTTTGGTGTGATAGAGTCCTTTTAAAGGCAATCATTAAATCAGTAGAAATGGGGTGAAAAAATATAATGAAATTCAAATGATTAATCTTCTGAAGTTGATAGGCTTATGAATATATAATACAAGACATGGACTCCACTGGTCAGTGTCAGATGCCATCCAGTCTTCATCCCCTGACTACCGCCACTTACCTCTATATGGTAATGGGAAGTAGATAAAGTGTACAGTGTTGTATTAAACAGTTTCCTACAAACCATTAATAATTAGTTGATTTAAATAAAAAAAAATATAATATTTACTAAAATACTTTTGAATTTAATGAGATTGCAGTGAGAATAACCCTTCCAAACTTCATGAACAAGTGTGTAATAAGCAACTGTGCCCCAAGGTAATTCTTTGTTCGCCTTTCTCTACGTTAGTTATGTCCTTCAGAAGATGTAGACTCTAGTCGGACAAGACAGCCGCCTAGTGGTGCCTCCTGTCTCTAGCCAGGAATTATTTTGCTGGGATGGGAATGAAGTGTCAGGAATGCAGTATATATATGTTAATATATATATATATATATATATATATATATATATATATATATATACTGGTGGAGCAACATTGTGGCAGGGAACTAGACATGCACATGGCTCGTGCACATAGGGAGCAGCCAAGAAGTTTATGCCTAGGGGCGCAGATATGTAAATCTGATCCTGGGTCTTAGGTGTACGTGTTCCTTGTGTTCATGGATATTGAATATCACAATAAATATTTATTTCAAGCACAACTTCATAGTATGTTTGCACAATATGTGAATAGTGATGGTTATGTCTTTCTTCCCACTGAGAAGACTACTCTACACAAATAATATTATATTATATTTTCAGAGCGCCAGCAGAGTCCTTAACGCTAGGGTACAGTGTTTACATACACGTGAAGGCACATAAGATAAGAGCGCATATTATATATACACACCGGAGCATGAGTAGATGAGTGTCCTGTTCTTGTGAGATTTTACGATATAAAAGTCAACAAGGAACCAGGAAAAATAACCTTATATGAAATTGTGGATGATTGAGTTAAGGAGGTAGGTGTTATGCTCCACCAAAGAAATAGGGTTTTAGAGAGTTTATGACTATCTGTAATTCTCTATCTTGTTCTATTAGACAGTCTCCTAGTCTTCAAAGATGGAGGAAGCTCTTGAGAAGTCCTGTAGGCAGGCATGGAAAAAGCTTATGATGAATGAATGAAAGACGCTAATCACGGGTAGAACTTGGAGGGAGGTATGGAGGGCCCTGTAAGATAGACTTATGAGTTTTATTTTTATCCTTGAGTGAATAAGGACTTGCATAGAGGAGGAAAAGATAAAGAAATATAGGCGAGGTAGATGAGTCTGGGAAAACATTTCGGTTTGGAGCTGGAATGGGTGGATCTCCATCTTACTTGGCTACTTGCTCATTGGTGCACCTAAAATATCTGCGTCCATGTATGTTTATTTGTATTTGAAACGTACGCACAAAACTCGTTAACATGATTGCAGTATTATTTTAAGACTTATTACATGAGTTTATCACATGAATTGTAAAGTTGAACTCTACTGGTCAGCTTCAGACATCAAATCCAGTCTCCATTCCCTAATTAACACCACTGACCTCTACATGACAATGGACCATTGGAAAAATGAAAGTGTATATGTTCTAAGAAACTCCTATAGTAGATTAACACATGAAGAGTTTACAGTCCATTTACATGGAAGGAAGACACAATGAAAAGTGATAAGGTCCCTCTAAGTAAGTGCACAAAATACAGGAGCTATTGGAAAGTCTTGAAACGGCTGACAATGGAGAGCTAACTAATATATTTTATATAGATTTGAGGATTTAGTGAGAATGGTGTTAGTTGCTATAATGATATTGAAGAGTAAGGTGTGTGTGGTGAAGAAACATTCCTGATAAAACCAAAGAGAAAAATAAGGTGTATCAAGATATCAAATCTAAGATATAAGTAGGGGCTAAGTTAATTGTATCGATTTACCAACACAGTAATTGGAAGCCAGCTGGAGCATTGAAGGAAGGAATTTGGAGAGATGACTTGAGCAGCCATATGTAGGATGGTTTGTAGGTAAGAGTGAAGAAAAGCAAAAAAACTAGACCAATGAATGTTTGGGTTAGTGGCCTTGCACTACAATCTCTCACACACTTCTGGGAAGAGGGGGCAGTTGGTTCCCCTCCCAATCTCAGTGGTGTCCTACGCACATCACATCTGAAGTGCAAGGCTTTTTTTTAATACTAATTAGAGTTTACCTACTAATGGAAGAAAAGCTTATACTGGCAGATCCTCCAATCCCAAGGAGCAGCATCTGATGCCTATGGTAAGAGATACTTATTGTTCTGGTCAACACATGTCTATTTATTGTCTATGGTAATTGGTCATACCACAAACCATAATTATTTTGGTTGATATTTTATATTATATATCTTCTAATTGTATAATAGATTTCTATTTTAATTTATTAACGCAAGTTTTAGTTTTGACTTTATAGAAGCCATTCCACAGCCTTATCATCCCCACCCACGGGATATATTTACTTTCATGAGACTGTGAGTGCTATTTCATAAAGTTCTAGTGCACCCTTCTATTTAAACTTTACAGATTAAGTGTATATAAAATTAATACTAATACTTCCATGGTCAGATTTATAACTAGGGAAACAATGCATCTGCCTAGGGCCCCTCCCTGGAAGAGGTGCTTCATTTAAATAAAAACAAATTTAAATGTTGGATTTTTTTATGTGTGGATGTATGTAATTTAACAATGTATGTTTGATATATGTGGCAACAAGTAAACTATGTGTATATATAAACTATATTCTCTATTATTCTCTCTCTCTCTCTCTCTCTATATATATATATATATATATATACAGTATATAAATAAAAAAAAAAAAAAAAATATATATATATATATTGTGAAGATCCCACAAAAGGGGGTCTATTTAGCTACAGACAGTCCCTGCCTTTGATCACAGGAATTCCCCACTAAATAGGCGATCTTCGTTGAGGGAAGGGGCCTCTGGGTGACCGGCAGTCATATCAATCCCTCTTAAAGAAATACACCATGGTCTATGTATTCCAGAAAGCATGGTTTTTAATATGGACTCTCTCACTTAATTTCTAAAACTGACCACACAGACAAAAGGATTTCCCTCCCCCAGTTACATCACAGTGGGCTGAACACATTCCAGTCCCCCCGCCCAGATTAGCATCTCCCAATAATATCAGTGGACAACTGGGGCTTGGCTTGCCCACCTTAGGGGGTGGACCACTGGGCCGATTCCACATGGCCTCAGAGCGGCAAACAGAACAAAGGGCCTGTAATTACCCAAATGTCCTGAAGTGACATCTTGTAGACAAGAATGGGAATTACACAAAATGGAATGGCTCCCTGGTCAGGAAAACAAATCTTCACACACACATATATATATATATATATATATATATATATATATATATATATATAAATATATATGTATTTATTTTTTGTTTGTTTGTTAAAGCTACATCTGCTGGTGGAGAAACATGGTTGTAGAGGTGCTAACTTGTGGACCCAGGGGATAGATAAGGAATTTGTGCCTATGGGAGCTCTATATATAAATCTGACCCTGAATACTACTACTACTAATAATAATATATACAGTATTTACACATTTACACCATTTTTTTAGTTCCACAAACTTTCTTTTATTTTGAGACCAGTACACCCTGTCAGATGGTAGTTCGAATATGGAGCATTGGAGGAAATTTGGGGCGGCTGGGCCCCATAAATGGACATGAGATATGCTGATTGCACATGCCCAATAATATTCACAGGTGTTGATTTTAAGATACTATATAAATGTATTGACCAAAAATGACATCTTTTTAGAAGATATTAACCATATGATATATTTTTGTTTTACTTCAGTAGTTACTACAGTTCTGGCCTTTTTTCATACAAGTGATAATTGCATGCGGTCACCTCATGCTTTGGCTAAGAAAACTGGGTAGACTTTTCAGTGTTTTACTAATTCCATTGCCAGGAAGTTTAAATTTTATGGGTAGAGCAATCCCGCCACACTGGTGCCGTCACCGTGTGCTTGGCCTGGCTCGTGAATCTGTGTAGATCTTTGCCAGGACATTTCAATGTCTCCCTGTTCCACACATGACTGCGCACTACTACTGGGGGGAAATGAGACAGATCCCAGGCAGCTGTTGTGTGGCCTCTGGGAAACCACCGGAGGGATGAGAGCTCAACAAGGGCTCCTTCAAGCACATGCTTTGAAGAGACTCTTAGATTTTTGGCGAGGGTCACCTTTAGTTGAGTCACACGTGTATGGTGAAATTGGAGATCTGCTTTTATTTAGGGAAACAAAACCATACAGTCATCAGATTTAATAAAAGTTAAGAATAAATATGTGACTGCACAATGAAACATTAACTTACGAGTGACTGAACTGGTAGAATAGGACTGGTTATAATACAATGTATTATTCAGATAAATATCCCATTTGTTTGTATAGTGAGCAGATTTACCTTCAGTATGTATATATATAGAGAGAGAGGATATAAAAAGTCTACACACCCCTGTTAAAATGTCAGGTTTCTGTGCTGTAAAAAAATGAGACAAAGATAAATCATTTCAGAACCTTTTCCACCTTTAATGTGGCCTATAAACTGTACAACTCAATTGAAAAACAAACTGAAATCTTTTAGGTAGAGGGAAGAAAAAATATAAAAATAAAATAATATGGTTGCATAAGTATGCACACCCGTAAACTAATACTTTGTTGAAGCACCTTTTGATTTTATTACAGCACTCAGTCTTTTTGGGTATGAGTCTATCAGTATGGCACATTTTGACTTGGCAAGCTTTGCCCACTCTTCTTTGCAAAAACACTCCAAATCTGTCAGATTGCGAGGGCATCTCCTGTGCACAGCCCTCTTCAGATCACCCCACAGATTTTCAATCGGATTCAGGTCTGGGCTCTGGCTGGGCCATTGCAAAACTTTAATCTTCTTCTGGTGAAGCCATTCCTTTGTTGATTTGGATGTATGCTTTGGGTCGTTGTCATGCTGAAAGATGAAGTTCCTCTTAATGTTCAGCTTTCTATCAGAAGCCTGAAGGTTTTGTGCCAATATTGACTGGTATTTGGAACTGTTCATAATTCCCTCTATCTTAACTAAGGCCGCAGTTCCAGCTGAAGAAAAACAGCCCCAAAGCATGATGCGTATGGTGTTCTTTTGGTGATGTGCAGTGTTGTTTTTGCTCCAAACATATCTTTTGGAATTGTGGCCATCAGACCATAACACCTTTTCCCACATGCTTTTGGGAGACTTCAGATGTGTTTTTGCAAAATGTAGCCTGGCTTGGATATTTTTCTTCGTAAGAAAAAGCTTTCGTCTTGCCACTCTACCCCATAGCCCAGACATATGAAGAATATGGGAGATTGTTGTCACATGTACCACACAGCCAGTACTTGCCAGATATTCCTGCAGCTCCTTTAATGTTGCTGTAGGCCTCTTGGTAGCCTCCCAGACCAGTTTTCTTCTCGTCTTTTCATCAATTTTGGAGGGAGCTCCAGTCCTTGGTAATGTCACTGTTGTGCCATATTTTCTCCACTTGATGATGACTGTCTTCACTGTGTTCCATGGTATATCTAATGCCTTGGAAATTCTTTTGTACCCTTCTGCTGACTGATACCTTTTACCAATGAGATCCCTCTGATGCTTTGGAAGCTCTCTGTGGACCATGGCTTTTGCTGTGGGATGCGACTAAGAAAATTTCAGGAAAGACCACCTAGAGCAGCTGAACTTTATTTGGGGTTAATCAGAGGCACTTTAATGATGGCAGGTGTATGCTGACTCCAATTTAACACGATTTGGAATGTGATTGCTTACTTCTGAACACAGCTACATCCCCAGTTATAAGAGGGTGTGCAGACTTATGCAACCACATTATTTTTCTTTTTTTTTTTCTTCACTCCACCTAAAAGATTTCAGTTTGTTTTTCAATTAAGTTGTACAGTTTATAGTGTTTCCACATTAAAGGTGGAAAAAGTTCTGAAATTATTTATCTTTGTCTCATTTTTTACAGCACAGAAACCTGACATTTTAACAGGGGTGTGTAGACTTTTTATATCCACTGTATATATTTAATGTAAGACGTTACATTAAGATAAATAATAATGTTACTGTCTAAGTACCTGTGTTCTTATTAAAGCTTTGTATTGGCATCTGGCGGTAGCCATTGAGACATGATACATACAGCCTTGTGTTGATTTCTAGTTTTAATATTAATGGAGCATGAACAATCTGAGAATATTATGTTGACATGAATGGGATTATTGTCATGCCCTATCTCCTAACCCTCCCAAAAATGACCTTTATTGAGTCCTTCATCTACGACTTTTTCTGTGGAACTTTCCACTAGGTTCCACTATAAGTAACAATATCTTCCAGAATCTCAAATGGTCACTAAATTAGTTTTTATTCATTTTCACCTTGTTTCCAAATTGATCCAGTCTTATGGTTGAACCACTTCTCCACCAAGTTGACCCCTATCTCCTTCCTCAACATTACCCCATTATTTCTATCAAATACATTTTTGGGTGTCTGGAAATAGCCATCAATAGGAAATACATGAGAGTTGTGATGGTAGAACAATTAAAAAAAGGTGCATATTGTGTTATGAATTTTAGTTATGGGTCAAAAGAAGATGCAATTTAGGATATTTAGAAGATGTCCACAGGACTTTTGTGCCTTTGGTCCAGCTACCTACTCAATATTTTATAGTGAGTACCATTCATGTTAAGATCCTCAGTTCTCTCACTGAGAGAAAACACAGAGAGGAACCTAATTTCGGGGTCACATATGGATGGCCTAATTTCATTGATTGAAAAGGAAACTAAGACCAAAAAGTTTGATGATTCCCGTCCCCTTTAATATGAACAAAGGTCATGGTTTCATTTTTTTAATTATTTAATCTATAATTTCTGTAGTTTCATTGGGCAAGTGACACACCATTTTTTCGGCCATGCCCTTCAATAAAGTAACCCCTTAATCCAATGGACATTGATCCCTTGTCTCTCGTCAGTTATTTGGATTTTGCTCTATGTGTAGCAGAAAAACCAAGGGAGTTCCCAATATTTATACATCTATATGTAAAATACCGACCGATACCGGTTGGTATTTTCATTCATTATGAGAAATTTCCAAAATCATTCCAACTACTGCTGTTTTGGAAGAGTTTTCCAAAACTGAACTATTTGGTCAAGTTTCAATACAAACAGTAACATTCGTTTCCACCATCAATGCTAGTAAACCACAAAGAAGGTGGCTGCTCTGTCCTCCCATACCTTTTGAGGGACCTCTCCCTTCTTCCCTTGAACGTACAGTTCCTGACCACCCTGTAATGATACTCTTTAAACTATAGCAGGCTAGAGAAATATGTGGTCAATTTGTCTTTGGTGGAAACAGACCTGATCAGCAGACGTTAAGACAATACTCCCAGTCTTGGTTTTATGTGTTCTATTTGCCAATTTGAAATGACAGCCACTTTAAACAAAGTGTGAAACCCAAATCCCAGAGACCGAGGTCCAAATCGCTTCATCTGAAGAATAACAAAACTTGCGGGATCTCCTCCTTCGTCTTCAGAGAAACAGTGAGTAACTCAACTGATTTGGGAGTTTTCAGTTATTATATATGCTTAACAGATGGCATGGCACAACTTCCAACTTAGACCTTTGAGACCAAATTCTTGCTAAATAATGGCAAGGGTTCAGAAACACTCATGAGACAGAAGCCAGTCCAATGTAATTCCTACTACTTGATCTGGTAGTAAGTGATGATGTGAGTGTTATTGTATATATCTGTAGTTTCAGTCTTTAAACTGTTGGAAACCAGTTGTTTCGAAAATCATAATTATATCTTTATAGACAAATATAATTTAGTGAGCAATAAAATGCATATAATAGGGCACAGAATAAACAGTACTAACTTTAAATCTAGTGCATCCTACCACTACTATTACTACTACATATTGTATTTACAACTAAGTACCCAAGTTCTCTGGTTCCATGAATAGAGAGATTGGTGTTCCATGATGTGGGACAAATAAGAAGTGCTGAAGCCGTCTTCATATTTGAGGAAATTGTAGAAGACAGAATATAAGATATTAGAAAATTTGACTTCAAACCTAATAAAATGAAATTACTACAAGTAGTTGAATAGAAGGCATGGTATCTCAGCTATGAGCTATGCCTTGTGACAAGATCATGGTCTAATGGATCACCAGAGTAGTGAGAATCAAGGTGATAATCCAACAAAAATTCAAAGTGACAAGTTTAACATTGTAGGTGCTTGGAGTTTGAATAAATGCTATATTGGGCTGGGTTCTGGAAAGGTTCTAGAACACTTCTTATCAAAGAATGGACGTGGCCATATATGTGAACAAGTGCATGAAAGTAAACCAAAAAAATATGCAGAAAATTATTTGAGTCCCAACTGGAGAGATTGGTGTTCCATGATGTGGGAGGAATAAGAAGTAGTGAAGCCATCTTCCAAGCAAACATTCTGAGACAAACTCTTTTGGTTCTTATTTGCCTACTAGAATCAATGTCTCTACGTCTATATTTTATGTTTCTATGTTGATGGTTTTCCACTGTGCACTTTTTCCATTACTGAGACAGAGATCTGGTACGGATGTTAAATGAGAATGGATTCATTTCACACTAGTGATGCTCACATGGACAAATATATTCATATAGGGTTGATACATACATTGCCTTCCTAATAGAGTAAGAGACATATTTACACTAATATGGATCTATTGTGCGTTTTGAATTACATCTGTAGTAGCTGTATTCCTTCTGAAGACTCTTTCAGGATGAAGACGGCTTAAGATGCGGTGTCGGGGCCAGTGCTGAATGGGGCAAGTAAGT
Source organism: Discoglossus pictus (assembly GCA_027410445.1). Lineage (NCBI taxonomy): Eukaryota > Metazoa > Chordata > Amphibia > Anura > Alytidae > Discoglossus > Discoglossus pictus. The sequence goes on along the minus strand of CM050163.1, from coordinate 28,451,082 downwards.
GGGGTGCCCCACAGGAAAAACAGAGTGTCATGGAAGACACTAAAATTAAAACCAACGAGATAACCTTAATTGAAGATGGATGGAAAATAGACGCTGTATATTGATTAAGAAGTGCGAGTAATACATGTTTACCTATTGAAGAATTGTTTCAAAATCAGGGCTTTAATATTAACTGGAACATAGCTAAGTACTCTTAAATCCTGCACGAAGAGGAGAGCACCATATCTTAATAGAGTTCTGAGCTTT